>JAECWI010000061.1:0-25423 GCA_018150345.1 Drosophila equinoxialis
CTCGACTTAGGTCAGTTTTCAGCCAAGTCAAAGTGGCACCGAGGAGAAAAGATCTTTTGAAACTATTTCAATAGAGTCTTTCAAAAAATATGGGCAATAAAATTTTACAATTTTTGAAGAGACGATATTATTGGAAAGACAAAGTTTCCAAGCCCAACGTATATGACGTTATTGTAATTGACGAAGTACGAAAAGTAGTGACCTTGCGAATAACTGATTCTTCGACCACATTCAAACATGGTAAGATATGTATACCAATGGAAATCCCGACTTAGGTCAATTTTTTCAAAGGCTCTAAAAAGGAGCCGGTATACTAAATATCAACCAAGTCAAAGTGGCACCGAGCGAAAAGATCTTTCAATAGAGTCTTTCAAAAAATAAGATTTTAAATGCAAATGCAATGCATTTATGCAAAAACTTACAAGTTAAAAACACAACTTTAACTGCACATCATACCCAGACTGTAGGCATTTGACAGAACTGAACTGTATGGATACGATATTTCGCATATTCTTTCAATACAACACCCTCTATGGCACACGATTATTGTCCATATGAGTTGGTATTCGGTAAAACTTTAAATTTCTATAAAGATTTTAACAGTATAGTCATCAAATTGGGCACAGTCATTAACAGATATATTAAACTAACAAATGTTTAATTTGAAAGCAATCGCGTTAAAAGTAACCAAGTTAATGACAAAAGTCACTGTTTTCGACGGGTAGTTCCTATGGGAGCTATCTGATATAGTCACCCGATCTTTATCAAATTCGGCACAGTCATTAACAGATATATTAAAATAACAAATTTTTAATTTGAAAGCAATCGCGTTAAAAGTAACGAAGTTATTGACAAAAGTCACTGTTTTTCCCCGATCGTTCCTATGGGAGCTATATATCATATATTCAGCCGATCTTGACCAATTTTGGCACATCCGTTTATCGCTATAATTAACTCACTAATATTAAATTTCAATTTCTAAAGGAGAGGAATGTAGCATGGTCTGAAATATCACATTAATAATATAATAAACATATTGTAGCACTTAGTTACAATATTTATGTGCGCAACATTCAAGTGCTGAGTCGGCAAATCCAACATGCGCGACCGCTCTGGCCCAATATGCAATATGATGCATCCTCACTCTTCCGCTGCTGCAGCATATATATACATACTTCTACATACATTGTATGTGAGTGAGGATGTCACTTATCATATGCATGTATAAATGTATAAAAGTTTACATTAAAGACATTCTTTAATGTAAACTTTTATACATTTATACATTCATATGTTTATACATAAGGCGTCATTGACAGCGCAGCTACGCAGCTTTTGCGCCAAAACTATCTGTCCGGTAGATAAGGGGATAAACGTGTTTTCGATTAAACACCCAAAAGGTTTTTAAATAACTGATACTAATGAATTTCGGAGTCAAGAATTAGATCTAAGGCAAGCGAAGGTTATGTTTAACAAAGGATGAAGGCACCTGTTGAAAAAGAATTACAGGAGAACCAAAGCCTGGAAACTTTGTGTTCCGAGAGGTCTGGTATCATTCTCCTAAAGCAGCACACGGCGGAATGAGAAAGACTATCGAAAAATTGAAAAGATTTGGTTTGGATTTCCATCTCTAATTGCTTTGCCCGCTTGAAAGATTTACGTCACCAAAAATTTAAAATACGACGGTGGTCAGATACTTATCAGTACTGTAGGATCGCGGTATGGGCAGTACTAGTAGTAGTAGTAGAAGTAGAGGTGAGGTGGTAAAGTTGCTTTCTCGAAGCCAGTGTTCAGTGTATTCCGATGAGTAAAGATAAACATTGTGAAGTACTCAATAATTATATCAATAAGCTAATAGTCTAACATGTAACATTAAAGATGAAAAAAAACAGTGTGCGTAAATGAAATCTCCGTAACTTGGAGACTCATTCTGGAAAACGAAGACATAAGAGAGAAGGCAACGAGGCACTGAGTGTGCGAATAAGACGCCCTGACGCAGGGCTGCCAACATTTCGCTGTATGAAAACGCTAAATCAGACTTGGAAAAAAGCTAGAAATAGCTATAAGTGTCTCTTCGTAGCAAAAAAAAAAAACGTTAGAATATAAATTTTTTTTTTTTTTGGTTCATTTTAATATTTTATATGATTTGATCAATGACTTCATCTTCCTCATCTTGGTTTATGTAGGTTTCCCTATATATATCACGCGGTTTTTGCTTGTAAATTTGTCATTTTCAACTTCCGCTCGCGCTTTAAAAAATTTAAAATACCCTCTTAGTGGGCATAAAACACGACGCGGTAGACACAGACAACGATAAGACTGAATAATCGTTTGGTTTATCGATGTTTTTTGCTATTGAAATGAAACAATACTGTTCGCATGAATATGTGGCATCATAGAGAATAATGAAGTAAGTCGTCTAGGTTAGGTATACCTTACACCAGTAAAACAAATATTTCTAATTTTTAATAAATCCATTTCGGTATTTTTAAAAAATTCTGTTCACATGCTTTTTACAGGCAAATCTTAGTCTTAGTCTTCACTCTAGCGCCACCACCAGCTAACGGCCAACTTTGGCCTCATGGAAATTATATGCATAACTTGGCAATTTTTATTCCGATTTTGATCAAATTTGGTATTTTGCTGGATATTAGTATCGAATTTAAGAGTGCTAAATTTGCACGGTATCGGCGCGGTGCCGCACTGAATGTTTTCTCTCTCTTCTTCCGGTGACGTTTGAACGAGCTAGACACACCATCTCCCCGAAAACTTAAAAATTAAATTTTTGTAATCAACACTAATCACTATCATTGAATAGGGATTCCCGGAGAGTGCTAAATTTGCACATGGTTACGGGAGATAAGGTATTCTTTTTAAATTACGAGGGCGGAAAGGGGCGTGGCATAAATTTGAAATAAACTTGATCACTTTACATACTACACGAACCAACATACCATATTCGGTGGCTCTATCTCTTATAGTCTCCGAGAACTACGCATTCACATGGACGGACAGTCGGACATGGCTAGATCGACTCGGCTATTGATACTGAAAAGCTTCTTTCTGCCTGCCACACATTTTGGCGACTTTAATATACCATTTTACCCTATAAACCCATACCAGAAGTTTCAAAAATATGACGTAAAGCTAGTTTTTCTTGGAAAATAGCTATAATTCCCGCTATCCGCTATTTCACAAATTATCCCGCATTTCCTTCTTGCAACCCACTAGATATAGCAATATGCTAAGAGCAGCAAAACAAAGTAGCAACAAGACGCAGACCTAAGAGAGAAGGCAACGAGGCACAGAGAGTCCGCACTTCGAGATACAGACGAACAATGAGGCAGAGAGAGTGCAAAACCCAGAAGAAGCATTCACTGCATCAACCATTGCAAGGGTGAGTGGCAAAATTTATACAGTATTCAGAGAGTGCCGATCAGACAGACGTTATACGAAGAGAGAGGCATTCACACAGACGTAGACCAGGGCGAGGCACAAAGAGAGGCAACGAAAACTGTCTTGTATGCGTGCGCTTGCTTGTGTGCGTAAGCTGCTTTACACTGCGCAAAATAAAAGTACAGTTATCTTCCTTGGGTTCCTTTTACCTAAATATCATAAAAATGAATGCATATTTTTTATCAGCTATTACACATATTTTTCATATATATATATTACTCTATAGGGACAAAATATTTTTAAAGTTGCCATGTAAGAAAGTGAAGCATTAATTTTTCTGCGTGTAGCTCCGTAATAAAGCGTCATAGTACTGCTTTACGCTTGCAACTTGTACTTCGTGCTCACATCGGCATGCACACAGACGGCCGCACAAGCAATTACCGAGCAAAAGTGACCGCACGGGTGCCTCACCCTGACGTAGACTATCGCAAGTGGTCAAAATGTACAAAGCATCCAGAAAGCGGTATTGAGGCCGCCAAGACACAAACTTTATCCAGAGAGCAGCATTCACACAAACAACCACAACGATTTTTCCTCTGAAAACACCACATTCCACATTCACACCGACGGCGGCATCAACCCCAAAAGTGGGTATCGACGATACGATACCATAAAAGTGAAAAAGCCAAACCAGTGTGTGTAAATGTAAATGTAAATAACTCATACTGGATATTTCGTCCGAGATAAGGTTAAATTTCCCACAACTTGCATTGGCAGACCGCCGATTGAAAGTGCGCGAGATTGTTGAGAAAGTAGGTATCTCGATTGACCGCGTTGGTTATATCCTGCACAAAATTTTTGGCGTGAGAAATCTGTCGACGAGATAGGTTCCGGTTCCGTTTGCTTAATCCGGATAACAGGCACAACCGTAAGACGACATCAGACCAGTTTTTGACGCTGTTTCAACGCAACCCGAAGGAGTTTTTGCGTCGTTTTTTAAACGTCGACGAAACTTGGATCCACTGGTACATACCAGACGAATCTACTCCGAAGAATGCGAAGACTGTCCTATCTACCGGAAAGGTTATGGCCACTGTTTTCTGGGATTCACAAGTTGTGATCTACACATCAACTACCTGGGCCACGAACTACTGCCCCATCTATCGTATTATCCAGACAAACTTGTTTTTCAGATGGGTTGGAAGAGTTGGAGCATCGCACGATCAAGTGTATCAACCTTAAAGAGACTATGAGAAGAAATAAAATCGACACTTTTCTAAAATTTTCGCTTTTCATTTGTTGGCTAAGTACCTATCTGCCCTCTTATTTGTAGCAGTAACATTATTACACGCAAAAAATTGCGAGCGAAAGATTAATTAGGTCCGTTGAAGAGGCGATTAGAGCCAATATCGGCAAAGATCACACATGAACTATTGTTCTAATTGGTTTATATCCATAATTAGGGAAGCAGACTATGCAAGTCTTGCTTATTTGCTCAAAAGTGTCATAACTTAGATAATACTTTATCCCGCTTCATAAAACTTTTTTTAATTTATATAAATAAATCACCTTGATAGTTTTCAATTCTTTCGTGAAGCGTCTCCATTTCTTGCGCCATTTCATCTCTTTCCTTTTCCGCTTTCGATTTAAGTATATATGCTTCGTCAAGTTTAATGTTCATCTTATTCATGTCTAAATTTAACGAACTAATCATATTTCCTTTAAGCATCATATCGTGTTTGAAATCAGCCATTGTATTATTTAATTTTATTATATCACTTCTTAGGCTATCCCGTTCGCGTTGCAAAGTATCTTTTATTCTGCGAATATCATCAGTACGTCCATTTGCATTTAGAATATCTTTCTCTAATGAATTTATATTATTCCTAAAAAATAAATGTCAAAATAGTTAAGGTTTAAATTAGAATAATAGTTTTCTGATAGCGAGCTATATACTTACTTGTGCCGCAATATCTCGCTATTCAGCATCATTACTTTTCGATTTAGTTTATATAAACGAGTTGTCGCATTATTTTGATCCTCTATTGACTTCTTCAGCTTGGTGGTCATTTGATTTAGAGCATTTGATTTCTCTTTCTCTATGAGTCGTCATTTCAGTTATATCGTCTTCATATTTATGCATCGATTTGTTTAATGCATTTACTTCGCTTCTATATTTATCCACATGTACTTTTTGACGATCGTAGTCACCAATTTTTTGACTTAATTTACGCATTGTTTCTGCTAAATCACGATTAGCTATTTCAAGTTTTGCCATGGTTTTGCTATGAGCTTCTTTTTGCTCTTCCGTTGATTTCATTAGAGCACGTAATTTGGACTCAACGTTAAGACGCTCACCTTCAGCAAATTTCGCTCGCGATGCCATTTTGCTCATTGCGTCTTCATTATTCCGAATAATATATTCCAAATTTTCCGAATAATAACGATTAGTAGCCAAGCGTTTTTCAAGATCAATAACTTCTCCGGATAAGCGATCACGCTCACGCAGGATAATATTTTTATACTTTGCCAAATGACCAAATCTAAACAAAAAAAAAAAATTATGATTACTGGATCTGAAATATCGAAATGACGGAAATGAGCATTATTAAGACACTCCTTGAATCTCCTTCTGTTGAAATGCTTAGACAGTTCATGTTAGGAAATTAACTATTGCATCTCGTGTTATAATGTATGCTTAGCACTTGACAAATCAGTTTGGTCAATTAATAGTTAAGTGCTATTTATTTTAAGTGACAAGGCTCACCGGTGATGACGCTCAACGACTAAGCTCAACTATCAATCAAAAAAATTTTTTTTTAATGCGGGTATTTCAAAGCCGCAAAAATCTATGTATATATGTATATTCTGTCTGACGGTCGTAGGCTAATGGCGACGCGTCGCTAGAGTGGCCGAGAAATCAAGGAGATTAATTGTTTATATTAACCCGTCAGATCAACCCCAATCATAAAGTTGTTAAACTGGAAATCGCCAATGGTCAACCGTTTACGACATAAATCCACAAAACATAAAAAATATTAGAATCCGTTGAAGCAATAGACTATATTAACACAAAGCAGGCTTTTTTTGTCACTAGCTAAGTAAACTTATCCTCTACCATGCACGTACACTTAAAAGAAATAAATTGAGTATTATGTTAAAGTGACAGAAAATCACTTGTGGTGGGCTGCTGAATTATCGATATATAGACCAGGCAGCACAACTGTTACTGTTCGAATTGCTGCAGATGTTTGAAAGAGAGGAAGGACTCTGGAAGTGCTGGATGTTTCACAAGTGTGAATTTCGCGAACTACAACAAGTCCATCAGCTGACCATTGAAGATCACTGTTTTGTCAATTGTCTGTATATGTGTAAAAATATGCAGCATTAGCTAAGAGACCCCGACGGGCCATTGTTTGACCGAATTTTTGACCTGAGGACAGAGAAAGTGACACCTGCGTGTTTGTTAGAGGTCGATGATAGGCGTAGTAGGCGTATGGAACGCCTCGGGATTATCCCGAATGGAAGTGCTGTCCCTGATGAGTTTATTAACATTTAGGTCGCTGGTTATTGGATTGGATCGACGGGACAGCATGTTCAATAAGCAGAATGAAGTGGTAAAGTTTGCCAATGAAGACGCTACTGACATGGGAACAGAATACAAAAATTCAAAAATAAATGACTTGTGCAAAAATTGAAAAATAGATAACATTACGTCTACTGCACACCACCACCAGACCTTGGGTACTGTTTAAGTCATAGGACATTCAATGAGTACATTCGATCATAGATATCAGTAAATAAGATTGATTGGGACATATGGTTACAATATTTTGTGTACTGTTTTAAACAAAATAATTTACCAATCCATTTTAATAGCATAAATGGAATAAAACCATTATATAACGTAGATGATTATACAAAAGAAGTTAAGTTTAGATTAGAACTGGCATATATAGATCTAGAACAATGTTACAATAACATAAGGGAAAAAAAAAATTTTATGACAGTAAATCAGTAGACTCTAAAATAGAAATAGGAGACAAAGTTTTCTTAAATACTAAGCTGATCATAAGCTTGATACAGCCTATTTAGCACCATTCAATACTGTAGAAATATCTGAAAAAATAACAACATAAACATTAGGAACAATAATAATAAGATACAAAAAGTACATAAGGATAGATTAAAAATCTCAAAAAAATAAGAACATAAACATTAGGAACAATGAAAATAAGATACAAAAAGTACATAGGAGGTGGGATAGATTAAAATCTACGAATATAAATAAAAACCAGAGGGTTGGGTTAACTTCCCCCCCGTCAAGAAAGTTTTATCCCACCACCTTTTTTTTTAATTCTTTTTTTTTCTTACCCCTAACCAAAAAAAAAATAAAACCTTTTATCCCAAAAAAATAATAAATATTAAAAAACAAACTCCTATCTAACTTAATATATAACATAAATAAAAATTATTGTTTTTCTCTTCCCCTTTCCCTTACCCTTTTTATATAAGATATAACCACCCTAAACTAAATAAAACTTTTACAAATTTAACAAAATTAAACTAACAATAAAAAAACTATAACAAAAAATACAAAAAAAATAAAAAAAAAATAAAAAAATTATTTTGCAAGTCTTTGGGGGTTATTTGGGAGCTTTAACAAAAAGGATAAAATATAATAAAATCATTAATAAGAACATAAAACTGACAAATACCAACTTTTATGACAATAGCTATAAAATTAATTAAATAAAATTTTATGAAGTTATTGACAATTTTGTGGGGAAAAAAAAGGAAAAAAAAAAAAAAATTTCGGGGGGGGAAGGGGAGGTTAAATTTTGGGTGAGGGGGAAAAAAATTAGGAGGTTAAAAAAAATTTTTTAAATTTAAAAAAGGGGGGGAAAAAAAAAAAAAAAAAAAAAATTAAGAAATGGGGGAAAAAATAATAAAAAAAAATAAAAAAAAAAATTAAAAAAAAAAAAAAAAAATGTAAAATAAAATAATTTAAAATTTTGGGGGAAAAAAAGAAAAAAAAAAAAAAAATGGGGGGGGGGGGAAAAAAAAAATTTTTTTTGGGGGTTGCTTTTGCAAGGGTAAAAAAAAAGAAAAACTACATAAAAAAAAAAAAAAAAAAAAAAAAAAAAAGAAGAAAACGCAGAGCAAAAATTCCAGCCCCACTTTGCCAAAAAAAAGCTTTTAAAATTTTTATAAAAGAAAAAATAACCGAAGGGACCCCCCCAACGCACAACACGCCGGGGCCCCACCTAAAATTTATTATAAAAAAAAAAATTTAAATTTTATTAAAAAAAAAAAAAAAAAAAAAAAAAAAAAAAAAAAAAAAAAAAAAATAATTTAAATTAAAAAAAAAATAAAAAATATAATAAAAATTAAAAAAAAAAAAAAAAAAAAAATAAAAAAATATTTTAATAATAAAAAAATCACATAAGAAACAAAAAAAAAAAAAAACCCTAACCTTAGCTTATTTTTAAATTTTTTAAAAATTAAAAAAAAAAAAAAAAATTTATTAATTTTTTAAATTAATAATAATGGACGGATTTTTTTTTTTTATAATTTTTTTTAAATTTTATTTTTAATTTTATTATTAGTATATAAAAGGTGTTATTTTTTTTTAGTTGATCTTGGCTTAAGGGGAAAGAGGGGGAGGGGAAGGTTAAGGTGAAAGAAAAAGAAGAAAAAGTTTAGGGGGTAAATTTAAGTTTTTTTCTAAAATTCTTTTTTAAAAAAAAAAAAAAAAAAAAAACTTATATAATAAAATATAGGAAAAAGATAAACCACTCCCAATTAATTAAAAGGTTTTTTGAAAGTCAAATAGTCCTTGGAGTTCGCCCATGCGTTTGGTGATTAAACCCGGAAATTTTTTTTTAGTTCGTTTATGCTTAGATGCACGACGTATTAATGAGGTTACAAAGAAAGACGCATACCCACTGCCCAGCATCAATGGAATTTTTGCAAGACTACCAAAAGCTAACATCATCTCGAAGATAGACTTGAGGGATGCTTTTTTGGCAAATAGGTTTGAAAAGCAATCACAGCATTTACAGTACCCGGTCGTCCATTGTATCATTTTGTGGTTATGCCATTTGGTTTGTGTAATGCCGCGCAAACAATGTGTAGACTAATGGATGAAATAATACCCCCTGAATTAAAATATTGTACTTTTGGATACTTAGACGATTTATGTGTAGTATCAGAAAGCTTTGAGGAACATCTAATTGTGTTAGCCAAGCTAGCTGACCAATTTCGAATGGCGAACGTGACTTTAAATGTGGCAAAGAGCAAATTTTGTGTCACAAAAGTTGCATTTTTAGGATATATAGTAGGCAATGGAGGAATTTCAATGACACATCAAAAACCGACGCGATTCAGTCATGGCCAATTCCGAAAACAGTTAAACAAGTAAGAGCGTTTATGGGAGTAGTCGGATGGTATACACGATTTATACCTAACTTTTCAGATATTAGTTTTTCAATCACCGAGCTTCTGTCGTCGAAAAAGAAATTTGTCTGGAACGAGCAAGCTCAGAAATCCTTTGAAAAGCTTAAGTTTGCGTTGACTTCAGCTCCAGTGTTGCAGAACCCGAACTTTGAACGGAAGTTCTATGTGCATTGCGATGCAAGCGATGTCGGCATAGGCGCTACGTTAGTTCAAATGGCAGATGAAGGAGAAAAAAAAACAAAATGTATTTATGTCCAAGTCATTGCAAAGTTACAATGTCGTACCTGATGAGCTTTCGAGAATGTTTTCAGATGAAATAAGTGCACTAGAAGAAGTTTATCCTGGTGTTGATTTAAATTCCAACTGTTTTATCCAGATCCAGATATGCGAGTAGAAGATGGTTTAGTCTATATACGAACTGAACATGATGATGGAAATTTAGAAAATCAAGAATCGAGATGGAAACTGTGGATTCCATCTGGTTTGACGACTGAAGTCATAGGCAGTGCTCATAATAGTGTTATATCAGCACATGGAGGAATGGCTAAGACCCTAGAATTAATTAGGAGATTTTTTTATTGGCCAGGCATGGTGTCACAAGTGAGAGATTATGTACGTAACTGTGATATTCGCAAGTCTACCAAAGCTGCTGGGAAAGCCAACCGAAATAAGAACACAAAACTGACAAATACCAACTTTTATGACAATAGCTATAAAATTAATGAAGTTATTGAGAAAGTCACTGTTCGTGACTTTGCCGTTTGTATGGGAGCTATATGATATAGTTACCCGATCTTGACCAAATTTGCCACAGTTGTTTATAGGTGCAATAAATTTACCTATATTAAATATTATGACGATAGCTCCGAAAATAGCGAAGTTTTTCAGAAAAATCACTGTTCGTGACTTTGACGTTTGTATGGGAGCTATATGATATAGTGGTCCGATCCGGCTGAATCCGAGATATACAACGCCTGCAGTATATACAAGCCTACGTGCAAAATTTTGTCGTGCTGATCAAGAATATATATACTTTATATGGTCTGAGATGCTTCGTTGTATGCGTTGCACACTTCTGACCAAAATTAATATACCCTTTTTGCAAGGGTATAAAAACAGCAACCCGCATCCCAAAGACAAAATTGTACCCGAGTTAAAAAAAAAAAAGTGAAGAAGTTGCAAGAAAACAAAAAAACAACCCATGTGGAAAAAGTCCAGCCAGAGTGAAAATCAAGTAAAAAAGGGTTTAAGCCAGAGTGCCATAGTGAAAACGAATTTTTAACTTCTTCCTTTTGTTTAAATCTAGGTAATATTCTATAGTCGAAAGTTAGAATAAGTTATGGTACAAATAATAATTGGTAATTAGAAAGAAAAAGCAGGAGTGAAGCAATTGAAAAAAAAAAGTCTACAAAGAAGAAGACGCCGAGCAAAATTTCGAGCCACATTGTGCAAAAGCAAAATTTTTTTTGTCAAGTCGCGAGGTAACATACACTGAAAACGAAAAAAAAAATGAAGACATAAATAAATTAAAAAAAGAAATTTAAGCAAAAATACAAAAAAAAAGGGAAAAGAATGAAATCTAAGGCAAAATTGAAAGGTCAAAAAAATCTATAACAGAGAAAGAAGAAAGTGAAAATATAAAAGAAAAAAAATTGTAAAAACAAGCATGAGCAATTGCTTTACAAAACTTGGTAACAAAACAAAAAATGTGAACATAATAAATTAAAAAAATTAAATTAAATCTATAGCCTCTACAGCAATTCCTCGAAGGCCTTCTTCGGACGCTACAAGGGTGAGTTTTTCTACTACATTTCTATATAAATCGAAGTCGGAGACATTGAGCAAGAGTATGAATAAGTGAAAACAATTGTCGCTGCTTATCTCCACTCCGTTTGCCCCGCTATATATTTTATATAATTCTAATGTTCTTTTAAATAAAATCATGCATAAAGAAAAGGAAAAAAAGAATGAACTGAAAAGTGAAAAGTATCAAAAGAAAAAGGAAAGAGTGAATAAATATGCATAATTGTTTCATAAAAACGTTTTATATGTGAAGAATTGGAAAGAAATTGAACGGTTAATTTTTATACGCTGCATTTGTAAGCGTTGCGTTTTGATTTTGCACAGTGTGTCAAAGTTTGAAAAAAAGAGAAGTTAATGTTCATGAAATTATGGCGAGTGTTTAGAATATTTTTTTTTGATTTTGATGTAAATCAACAGGGACTTTATTTAAAGTTGCTGACGTGTGAGTGGGTGAAACACATTCATCAAAGAAGCCGATTGTCTTGCTAGCCGCATTAAGAGTCCCGCAGATGAATCGTGTTAACGCCAAGATAGGCCTCACACAATAACGTATAGTTGCCGATTGCAATGGTTGGTAAGCCTTTGTGGTTCCGTATTTATAGATATTTAGTTGCTCATCGGCTACGTTAAGGCTTTGTACGTTACAGTAATTCGGTTTGAAGAAAATGATGCACCGGACTTTCGATTTCCCAATTTGGAACGTATAGTCTATTTTCAGGCTGAGGTAGAGATATAGATTTAGTCACGATAAACTGGACTATTTTTTAACGAATTTTTGTAGACACGGAATGTTTCATGTGTACGTATTTCACCAATTTCCTCAATCTCATAATGATCTCAGTTCCGTATCAAAATAATTGACTGCGAAAGCCACCTTACTTGTCTAGCCTTAAATCTTTGCATATTTCGATTACACTGCGGCATATATTTTTTCACGTGATTGATGAAACTCCGAATTTATGCCATAAATGTATCCACTTAAGCAGCGCTGCGATCAGATTTGTAAATTTGTTCAAAAACCCACATGGTAGGTGCACCATGGCGGCAAAGGAAACTTAGTAATTCCGAATATACTAACATTATAAACTTGAACATACAGTTTTAAGTTGCGCATTAAAGCGCGCTGAGAACAAATTATGTACCACGAAACACAACTACAGTTGCTAAAAAAGACACTAACAACAATTGCTCATACTCAGCACTATGGTCTGGATGTCGATTTTTTTGGCATAAAGTCCAAATTTTCATGAAAAGATTCGGTGGTTTTGGTAATTGATTATGACAGTAGATACCCTGAGCACAAAATATATATAAAAAAAAAATTTTTAATGGCATACCTGGGTTCGTACCAGGGTGTCAAAGTCAGACATGTCCTTTGTGCGTAATCGACATTTGGAAAGTGAAAAAAAACCTAAAGTTTAAAGTGCCAGCATTTGTGGAATTTTGCACATAAAAATAATTTAAAATATGGAAAATATACATCAAGGTATGTAGTTTTTAATGTATATATTTATGTTATGTGTAGTGTTAGGATTTAAGTGTTGTGTAATGTCCAATAAATGTGTATTTTTTTCAGAAAATTGTTTTGCGTTCTCTGTGTTTTGTGGAATAGAGCTAACGAGCTGACGAGCTGCGTCTTTGATCGCAAACTAATGCCTTCGCTCCGTTTTTAATAATAATATTTAGGCAAGTTCGAATTTTGTCATAAAGAACTCATCGATATTTGGTGCAGCAACAATCGAGAAATAAAATCTGTATCAGAATCGATCTACAGTAAAGTCAACAATAACCATCTGGAATACGAAAAAATAAAATAAATAGATAAAAAAAGAAGTAATTTTGAATCATTCATTAAAAAAAACCAATTGAAATGCAATCACATGTTGGAACGATTTATGTCCAAGCATTCTAAATGGCTGGAATCTAAAATATCAATAGTTGTTAATGAAAATTGTAAGACACCAAAGTCAACAGGACGTCCACCTTTATCTTATGCAAATTGCAGGGGCAAGATTAAAAAGGAAACTGGCTTGTGAGCTTGCAAATGAGACTTATCTCAACACGAATCTAGAAGAAGAAGACGATGCCAATTAAACACAACAAAAATTTGTTTAATCTATTTTCTTCATACCAGTTTTCTACACTATTAAATATGAGACAAATAAAATTTTAAACTATCTGTGCATGTTTATAATTATTAATTGGTCAAAACAGTTCCGAATATTTAAAAATGCAGCCTGAAAGTATGCAATCGGGTCAAATTTTATAGTTTTTGACAAATCGCGGTAAAACCATGGTGCCATTCCAAAAAAAAAAAAAAAATCGAAATTTTCTTTTAGTATTTCCAGCACGCTTGAACAATTTCAACTCCCTAGCATTCAAACTGTAGTTTGTGCCAAAAAAATCGACATCCAGACCATAGTGCACAGCTAAATATTCACAATCTTGAAGCCAGGGTCTAGCTTGTCGAGCTAGACGTTGCCGGTGCTGGTCTTCACACAGGTTCCGGGGTCTAGATTGTCGCGCTAGACGGTGCCGGTGCTGGTCTTTGCACAGGCTGTTGGTGGCCGATGGGTCGGATTTGCCGATAGTATAATTTTTGATCTCGAAGGCGCCTGCGAAGTCAATGCACGTGTGAGTGGAAGGTCTGGAAGAAGTGATGCGCTCTCGAGGGATATCACTCATCATTTGAGTCTGCTGTCGTCGACAATGAACGTCGAGCAGAGTGGTCGAGGTGGTGTGGCACTGGAGTCGTTGCTTCAGCAGAGTGTCCGGAAGTTGGCCAGCACTCGGGATCCCGCCACCAGAGGCTACTGGCCGATAACTTTGGGCGGAGACTCCACAGCGTGCCAGATCAGCGGGGTTAGCATCGGAACGCACATGGGACCATCGCTTGGCACTGGTGCTTTTGGGGATGCTAGACGTTTCACTGTCAAAACAGACCATAGAGCATTAACTTATTTGTTTTCAATGACAAATCCAAGTTCCAAACTAACCAGAATACAACTCGAACTAGAAGAATATAATTTTACAGTACATCATCTAAAGGGAAAAGATATGGACAACAATAAAGGACTTGCAATATACAAGCTAATAACAAAATTCCGAGTCAATACCAGAAATCAAAGTAAACAAATTCTTGCGCAGGAAAAGAAAAAGAATATAATGTAGAAGAGTTGCAGAAGCAAACTCTTAATGCAAGGAAGTTATAGCAAAAATTGACATTTGCGATATGTATACCAGAGGAATTCTCGACTTAGGTCAGTTTTTTCAGCCAAGTCAAGGTGGCACCGAGCGAAAAGATCTTTGAAACTATTTCAATAGAGTCTTTCAAAAATATGGGCAATAAAATTTTACAATTTTTGAAGAGACGATATTATTGGAAAGACAAAGTTTCCAAGCCCAACGTATATGACGTTATTGTAATTGACGAAGTACGAAAAGTAGTGACCTTGCGAATAACTGTTCTTCGACCACATTCAAACACGGTAAGATATGTATACCAATGGAAATCTCGACTTAGGTCAATTTTTTCAAAGGCTCTAAAAAGAAGCCGGTATACTAAATATCAACCAAGTCAAAGTGGCACCGAGCGAAAAGATCTTTCAATAGAGTCTTTCAAAAATAAGATTTTAAATGCAAATGCAATGCATTTATGCAAAAATTTGCAAATTAAAAACATAACTTTAACTGCACATCATACCCAGACTGTAGGCACTGTGGAACGAAGCCATACATTTCATTTGACAGAACTGAATTGTATGGATACGATATAATACAACACCCTCTATTGCACACGATTATTGTCCATATGAGTTGGTATTCGGTAAAACTATATAACATAGAAGATTATGCTAAGGAATCAAAAATTTAGATTAGAACAGGCCTATAAAACTGAAAATATGGAGATATATGATAGAAAAGTAAACAATATCGAACTAGAAATAGGAGATAAAGTTTTATTAAGATATGATACGAAACAACTTGTTATATCCTAAGTATTTAGGCCCATTTACCAATAGAAGAAATACAAGATAGGAATAACATTCTAATTAAAGATATGTATACCATAAGAATAAGAAACAAATAGTGCATAAAGATAGGTTAAAAATAGCCGTCAAAGTGGAAAAACGTTTTATCTCAAAAGAGTAATATTTGCGAAAAAACGGCCTACAATCTTAGGATAGGAAATAACAAACTTTTTTAGTTATTTTTTAGTTATTGACAAAAGTCACTGTTTTTCACCGATTGTTCCTATGGGAGCTATATGATATATTCAGCCGATCTTGACCAATTTTGGCACATCCGTTTATCGCTATAATTAACTCACTAATATTAAACTTCAATTTCTAAAGGAGAGGAATGTAGCATGCTCTGAAATAAACATATTGTGGCACTTAGTTACAATATTTATGTGCGCAACATTCAAGTGCTGAGTCGGCAAATCCAACATGCGCGACCGCTCTGGCCCAATATGCAGTATGATACATCCTCACTCTTCCGCTGCTGCAGCATATATATACATACTTCTACATACATTCTTTTATGTAAACTTTTATACATTTATACATTCATATGTTTATACATAAGGCGTCATTGACAGCGCAGCTACGCAGCTTTTGCGCCAAAACTATCTGTCCGGTAGATAAGGGGGATAAACGTGTTTTCTACTAATGAATTTCGGAGTCAAGAATTAGATCTAAGGCAAGCGAAGGTTATGTTTACCAAAGGATGAAGGCACCTGTTGAAAAAAGAATTACAGGAGAACCAAAGCCTGGAAACTTTGTGTTCCGAGAGGTCTGGTATCATTCTCCTAAAGCAGCACACGGCGGAATGAGAAAGACTATCGAAAAATTGAAAAGATTTGGTTTGGATTTCCATTTCTAATTCCTTTGCCCGCTTGAAAGATTTACGTCACCAAAAATTTAAAATACGAGGGTGGTCAGATAGTTATCAGTACTGTAGAATCGCGGTACGGGCAGTACTAGTAGTAGTAGTAGAAGTAGAGGTGAGGTGGTAAAGTTGCTTCTCGAAGCCAGTGTTCAGTATATTCCGATGAGTAAAGATAAACATTGTGAAGTACTCAATAATTATATCAATAAGCTAATAGTCTAACATGTAACATTAAAGATGAAAAAAACCAGTGTGCGTAAATGAAATCTCCGTAACTTGGAGACTCATTCTGGAAAACGAAGACATAAGAGAGAAGGCAACGAGGCACTGGGTGTGCGAATAAGACGCCCTGACGCAGGGCTGCCAACATTTCGCTGTATGAAAACGCTAAATCAGCCTTGGAAAAAAGCTAGAAATAGCTATAAGTGTCTCTTCGTAGCAAAAAAAAAACGTTAGAATATAAATTTTTTTTTTTTTTTGGTTCATTTTAATATTTTATATGATTTGATCAATGACTTCATCATCATCATCTTGGTTTATGTAGGTTTCCCTATATATATCACGCGGTTTTTGCTTGTAAATTTATCATTTTCAACTTTCGCTCGCGCTTTAAAAAATTTAAAATACCCTCTTAGTGGGCATAAAACACGACGCGGTAGACACAGACAAAGATAAGACTGAATAATCGTTTAGTTTATCGATGTTTTTTGCTATTGAAATGAAAGAATACTGTTCGTATGAATATGTGGCATCATAGAGAATAATGAAGTAAGTAAGTCGTCTAGGTTAGGTACAGCAGTAAAACAAATATTTCTAATTTATCTGGTTAGATTACGACCTATTTGAAATTTAAATCAAACCTTGCAATTTAGCCGGCTCGAGGTCAATCTTACAAAAGAAGATTATTTCAAAAGGCAACACAAAAAGGTGAGCGGGTTGTCTGTATAGCTATTTCAAGAACTACCAAGTTCTATCATCAGCAGACTTTGCTAAAGAACTTCGGAATTGCAATAGCCATACCATGTCTTCAACGCTAGAATTAGTTGGGAATTACAGCAACCAAATGAAGCGAAAAAGTTGGTAAAGCCTACAACACCGAAGACCACCTTTTGTGCATACCCTTAGGCGCTATGAAAAATTAGTGTAAGAGCTTCGCCCTTACCAAACTAATATCACGACCTGTTATTTCATATGCGGTATATTGTACCATATAGAAAAAGGGTTTTTTTGGAATAAAAATTCCAAAGTAACGGCGTGCCTTCCGTTAGTGTTATCTGGTTAGATTACGACCTATTTGAAATTTAAATCAAACCTTGCAATTTAGCCGGCTCGAGGTCAATCTTACAAAAGAAGATTATTTCAAAAGGCAACACAAAAAGGTGAGCGGGTTGTCTGTATAGCTATTTCAAGAACTACCAAGTTCTATCATCAGCAGACTTTGCTAAAGAACTTCGGAATTGCAATAGCCATACCATGTCTTCAACGCTAGAATTAGTTGGGAATTACAGCAACCAAATGAAGCGAAAAAAGTTGGTAAAGCCTACAACACCGAAGACCACCTTTTGTGCATACCCTTAGGCGCTATGAAAAATTAGTGTAAGAGCTTCGCCCTTACCAAACTAATATCACGACCTGTTATTTCATATGCGGTATATTGTACCATATAGAAAAAGGGTTTTTTTTGGAATAAAAATTCCAAAGTAACGGCGTGCCTTCCGTTAGTGTTATCTGGTTAGATTACGACCTATTTGAAATTTAAATCAAACCTTGCAATTTAGCCGGCTCGAGGTCAATCTTACAAAAGAAGATTATTTCAAAAGGCAACACAAAAAGGTGAGCGGGTTGTCTGTATAGCTATTTCAAGAACTACCAAGTTCTATCATCAGCAGACTTTGCTAAAGAACTTCGGAATTGCAATAGCCATACCATGTCTTCAACGCTAGAATTAGTTGGGAATTACAGCAACCAAATGAAGCGAAAAAAGTTGGTAAAGCCTACAACACCGAAGACCACCTTTTTGTGCATACCCTTAGGCGCTATGAAAAATTAGTGTAAGAGCTTCGCCCTTACCAAACTAATATCACGACCTGTTATTTCATATGCGGTATATTGTACCATATAGAAAAAGGGTTTTTTTTGGAATAAAAATTCCAAAGTAACGGCGTGCCTTCCGTTAGTGTTATCTGGTTAGATTACGACCTATTTGAAATTTAAATCAAACCTTGCAATTTAGCCGGCTCGAGGTCAAGTTCCAAACTAACCAGAATACAACTCGAACTAGAAGAATATAATTTTACAGTACATCATCTAAAGGGAAAAGATATGGACAACAATAAAGGACTTGCAATATACAAGCTAATAACAAAATTCCGAGTCACTACCAGAAATCAAAGTAAACAAATTCTTGCGCAGGAAAAGAAAAAGAATATAATGTAGAAGAGTTGCAGAAGCAAACTCTTAATGCAAGGAAGTTATAGCAAAAATTGACATTTGCGATATGTATACCAGAGGAATTCTCGACTTAGGTCAGTTTTTTCAGCCAAGTCAAAGTGGCACCGAGAGAAAAGATCTTTGAAACTATTTCAATAGAGTCTTTCAAAAATATGGGCAATAAAATTTTACAATTTTTGAAGAGACGATATTATTGGAAAGACAAAGTTTCCAAGCCCAACGTATATGACGTTATTGTAATTGACGAAGTACGAAAAGTAGTGACCTTGCGAATAACTGATTCTTCGACCACATTCAAACATGGTAAGATATGTATACCAATGGAAATCCCGACTTAGGTCAATTTTTTCAAAGGCTCTAAAAAGAAGCCGGTATACTAAATATCAACCAAGTCAAAGTGGCACCGAGCGAAAAGATCTTTCAATAGAGTCTTTCAAAAATAAGATTTTAAATGCAAATGCAATGCATTTATGCAAAAACTTACAAATTAAAAACACAACTTTAACTGCACATCATACCCAGACTGTAGGCATTTGACAGAACTGAACTGTATGGATACGATATTTCGCATATTCTTTCAATACAACACCCTCTATGGCACACGATTATTGTCCATATGAGTTGGTATTCGGTAAAACTTCAAATTTCCATAAACATTTTAACAGTATAGTCATCAAATTGGGCACAGTCATTAACAGATATATTAAACTAACAAATGTTTAATTTGAAAGCAATCGCGTTAAAAGTAACCAAGTTAATGACAAAAGTCACTGTTTTCGACGGGTAGTTCCTATGGGAGCTATCTGATATAGTCACCCGATCTTTATCAAATTCGGCACAGTCATTAACAGATATATTAAAATAAATTTTTAATTTGAAAGCAATCGCGTTAAAAGTAACGAAGTTATTGACAAAAGTCACTGTTTTTCCCCGATCGTTCCTATGGGAGCTATATCATATATTCAGCCGATCTTGACCAATTTTGGCACATCCGTTTATCGCTATAATTAACTCACTAATATTAAATTTCAATTTCTAAAGGAGAGGAATGTAGCATGGTCTGAAATATCACATTAATAATATAATAAACATATTGTAGCACTTAGTTACAATATTTATGTGCGCAACATTCAAGTGCTGAGTCGGCAAATCCAACATGCGCGACCGCTCTGGCCCAATATGCAATATGATGCATCCTCACTCTTCTGCTGCTGCAGCATATATATACATACTTCTACATACATTGTATGTGAGTGAGGATGTATCATATTGCATATGCATATGCATACATATACATACTTCTACATACATTGTATGTGAGTGAGGATGTATCATATTGCATATGCATGTATAAATGTATAAAAGTTTACATTAAAGACATTCTTTAATGTAAACTTTTATACATTTATACATTCATATGTTTATACATAAGGCGTCATTGACAGCGCAGCTACGCAGCTTTTGCGCCAAAGGCTTGAAATGCAGCCAACTAAAATTGGCACCGAGAGAAAAGATCTTTGAAACTATTTCAATAGAGTCTTTCAAAAATATGGGCAATAAAATTTTACAATTTTTGAAGAGACGATATTATTGGAAAGACAAAGTTTCCAAGCCCAACGTATATGACGTTATTGTAATTGACGAAGTACGAAAAGTAGTGACCTTGCGAATAACTGATTCTTCGACCACATTCAAACATGGTAAGATATGTATACCAATGGAAATCCCGACTTAGGTCAATTTTTTCAAAGGCTCTAAAAAGAAGCCGGTATACTAAATATCAACCAAGTCAAAGTGGCACCGAGCGAAAAGATCTTTCAATAGAGTCTTTCAAAAATAAGATTTTAAATGCAAATGCAATGCATTTATGCAAAAACTTACAAATTAAAAGCACAACTTTAACTGCACATCATACCCAGACTGTAGGCATTTGACAGAACTGAACTGTATGGATACGATATTTCGCATATTCTTTCAATACAACACCCTCTATGGCACACGATTATTGTCCATATGAGTTGGTATTCGGTAAAACTTCAAATTTCCATAAACATTTTAACAGTATAGTCATCAAATTGGGCACAGTCATTAACAGATATATTAAACTAACAAATGTTTAATTTGAAAGCAATCGCGTTAAAAGTAACCAAGTTAATGACAAAAGTCACTGTTTTCGACGGGTAGTTCCTATGGGAGCTATCTGATATAGTCACCCGATCTTTATCATATTCGGCACAGTCATTAACAGATATATTAAAATAACAAATTTTTAATTTGAAAGCAATCGCGTTAAAAGTAACGAAGTTATTGACAAAAGTCACTGTTTTTCCCCGATCGTTCCTATGGGAGCTATATCATATATTCAGCCGATCTTGACCAATTTTGGCACATCCGTTTATCGCTATAATTAACTCACTAATATTAAATTTCAATTTCTAAAGGAGAGGAATGTAGCATGGTCTGAAATATCACATTAATAATATAATAAACATATTGTAGCACTTAGTTACAATATTTATGTGCGCAACATTCAAGTGCTGAGTCGGCAAATCCAACATGCGCGACCGCTCTGGCCCAATATGCAATATGATGCATCCTCACTCTTCCGCTGCTGCAGCATATATATACATACTTCTATATACATGCATTGTATGTGAGTGAGGATGTATCATATTGCATATGCATGTATAAATGTATAAAAGTTTACATTAAAGACATTCTTTAATGTAAACTTTTATACATTTATACATTCATATGTTTATACATAAGGCGTCATTGACAGCGCAGCTACGCAGCTTTTGCGCCAAAACTATCTGTCCGGTAGATAAGGGGGATAAACGTGTTTTCGATTAAACACCCAAAAGGTTTTTAAATAACTGATACTAATGAATTTCGGAGTCAAGAATTAGATCTAAGGCAAGTGAAGGTTATGTTTACCAAAGGATGAAGGCACCTGTTGAAAAAGAATTACAGGAGAACCAAAGCCTGGAAACTTTGTGTTCCGAGAGGTCTGGTAGCATTCTCCTAAAGCAGCACACGGCGGAATGAGAAAGACTATCGAAAAATTGAAAAGATTTGGTTTGGATTTCCATCTCTAATTCCTTTGCCCGCTTGAAAGATTTACGGTGGTCAGATACTTATCAGTACTGTAGGATCGTGGTACGGGATGTACTAGTAGTAGTAGTAGAAGTAGAGGTGAGGTGGTAAAGTTGCTTCTCGAAGCCAGTGTTCAGTGTATTCCGATGAGTAAAGATAAACATTGTGAAATACTCAATAATTATATCAATAAGCTAATAGTCTAACATGTAACATTAAAGATGAAAAAAAACCAGTGTGCGTAAATGAAATCTCCGTAACTTGGAGACTTATTCGGGAAAACGAAGACATAAGAGAGAAGGCAACGAGGCACTGAGTGTGCGAATAAGACGCCCTGACGCAGGGCTGCCAACATTTCGCTGTATGAAAACGCTAAATCAGCCTTGGAAAAAAGCTAGAAATAGCTATAAGTGTCTCTTCGTAGCAAAAAAAAAAAAACGTTAGAATATAAATTTTTTTTTTATTTTGGTTCATTTTAATATTTTATATGATTTGATCAATGACTTCATCTTCATCATCTTGGTTTTTGTAGGTTTCCCTATATATATCACGCGGTTTTTGCTTATAAATTTGTCATTTTCAACTTCCGCTCGCGCTTTAAAAAATTTAAAATACCCTCTTAGTGGGCATAAAACACGACGCGGTAGACACAGACAACGATAAGACTGAATAATCGTTTGGTTTATCGATGTTTTTTGCTATTGAAATGAAAGAATACTGTTCGCATGAATATGTGGCATCATAGAGAATAATGAAGTAAGTAAGTCGTCTAGGTTAGGTATACCTTACACCAGTAAAACAAATATTTCTAATTTATAATAAATGCATTTCGGTATTTTTAAAAAATTCTGTTCACATGCTTTTTACAGGCAAATCTTAGTCTTAGTCTTCACTCTAGCGCCACCACCAGCTAACGGCCAACTTTGGCCTCATGGAAATTATATGCATAACTTGGCAATTTTTATTCCGATTTTGATCAAATTTGGTATTTTGCTGGATATTAGTATCGAATTTAAGAGTGCTAAATTTGCACGGTATCGGCGCGGTGCCGCACTGAATGTTTTCTCTCTCTTCTTCCGGTGACGTTTGAACGAGCTAGACACACCATCTCCCGAAAACTTAAAAATTAAATTTTTGTAATCAACACTAATCACTATCATTGAATAGGGATTCCCGGAGAGCAGAGAAAATAACCCAATCTTCATTCGTTGAATTCAAAATATGAACTGATTTTATTTACAAAAGTACGGAGTTTATATAGGATTATCTTAGGCTCTAGGAGGTAACAATTGTTCTTAGAAGATCTTATTCTAGACTCACACCCACGTATTTGGGGGTTGAAAATTTATTATTTTGGGCACGGCGTCGGTCACTTGACATCCTGCCGTTGTGATCTTTTGGGTTAGTTTAGAATTACAAGTGTTCTTTCCCACATCGTGTGTGGCTGATTGTAATTTTAGACATATGCTAGGTTAGTTGTTTGGTACAAGAGTACAGTTGTATTGTGTTTTCTTTAGTGCATCTGATTTGGTGAAGCCAGCTCAGATGAACACTATGTTTATTCTTAAACATTCTGCAAAGGGCCACCAAATGCGGCGTTTTGGACTTTATTTTTATAGTTAGTTGTCTTATACAAATTATTATTAATATTATCATTAGTAAGATAACTATTGTTAAGGAATCATGATCAGTTACATGACGGACGTTCAACCTAGTCAATCTTATGTTCCTTTACCGATTGTAACTGACTTCCTATTCTTACCAATTCTGCCGTATGTATTACTGAGTTGGCTTCTACTGGTTTTTATAATATTTGGCATATTACCTAGCGATTTCTGTTTTGGGATATCTACCCACTCCTGATGTGCATTACTGTGCTGACTTCTAGCCTTTTTATAAGGTGGAGTATTTAAACAATAACTACTTTTACTTTTTGACTTGTTCCAATGTGTTTTTTGCTCCACTATTTTGAAATATCGCTGATTGCTGAAATTTGAGTGGTTATTCTGGTCATTATTAAATGTTGTCCGTTTATAATTATTTTGCCATATCTGCTTTTTTGGTAGTACAGTTTCGGACAATTTACTACCGGAATCTATTTTAATATTATTTTTTAGATAATCATTATCTAATTGAACCATTGCCTTCTGAATATTTTCATTTTTTACTGGCTCTGGGATATATACTTTTTTGTTCCTAGTTTTCAATTTACCTCCAATGTGAGGTCCTGCCGGGGGCCATAAATTTATCTCTTGAGTTTTGTTCTTGTATTTCTTTGGAACTGTATTATTTTTATTTTGAAATTTACCTTTCTTTTTCTCGCAACGTTGTTCAAAACCTGTGACATCTATTGTTGTTGCCACTACAGATTTATTCTGATTTGATTTGGTGCATCCCGAAACGATCCAACCAAATTGAGTATTTTGGCCTAGCAGGCCATCAATCTTTGTAATTCCCCCTTTTAAGATTTGGGTATATACGTTTACTCCCATTATTATATCAATCCTACCAGGTTTATTAAAGGTAGGATCAGCTAGAACGTAAGTTTGCCATTTTGACATATCCACGTTTGCTATTTTTAATGGAAGAGCTTTTATTAACTTTGGCAACACAATTGCCTCAACCCTAAGATGTCCTTTCAAAGGATTTCGCGTCTTCACATCTATTTTTACCTTATATTTTGATTTATTGGATTTTATTGAGGACACGCCACTTATTTCTGTATATTGTTTAATTTTAGGTAATTTTAATATTTGAGCGGCCTCTTCGGACAAAATGGTGCTCTGTGAACCACAATCAATAAGGGCTCTTAGAGTCTTATATCCTCCATTTACATTTTTTACTTGTATTACTGCTGTGGCCAACAGTGCTGGTTCTGCGGTTACACAACTATTAACTCTCTCCTGTTTTTCTTCAAAATGGAGTAAGGTATGGTGTTCCTTACTGCACAATGAACAGACCATTTCATTAGTGCACACCTTATTGCTTGAATGGTTCAAGCATCTTATGCAAAGCTGCACTTTTTTGGCTGTTTCATACCTTTCAGTAGGTGTCAAACCTTTAAACATATAGCACTTATACGCTTTGTGCCCGGCAATTTTGCAAATCGGACATTTATTTTCGACTTCCGCATAATTTAACACAGTTTTTAGCGGTTTTTTCTCTTCTTTGCTCATGGCACTTAGCGAGCAATATCTTTGCTCCAAGTATTCCATGACATCAGATAGCATTTGAATTTGCCTTGTTTTTCTAATCTGACTCTCATACAATTGTAGAGCCTCTCTGTCAAATTTCCTTAGTAGGAGTTGTCCAAATATGACGTCAA